>JAVGWX010000001.1:18099779-18127279 GCA_036924085.1 Ariolimax columbianus
TCTCTCTCTCTCTCTCTCTGTCTGTCTCTCTCTTTCTACATCTCTCTCTCTCTTTCTCTCGACCGTCCCCACTCCTTCACTCTTTTTTGTATTCTGCTTCTCTCTCTATATATTTTTTTTTCCTACGCGTCCTTCTTAATTTTCTTTCATTTTCTATTTCTCATTGCCCGTCTCTCTCTCTCTCTCTCTCTCTCTCTCTCTCTCTCTCTCTCACTCTTTCTCTCTCGCACTCTATCTCTTCACCATTTTTGCTCTCTGCGCCCTTCTCTCTCTCTTTCTCTTTTCTTAGAAATGTATTTTTTACTCTCACTGTCTTTCAATGTTTATCGTCTCGCTGTGTCTCTCTCTCTCTCTCGCTCTGTCTCTCTCATCTCGCTTTGTCATTGTTTCTCTTCCTCTCTTTTCGCCTTTCTTTCGTTCTCTATCTCTGTCTTCACTCTCATCGTTCTGTCTGAATAATTTGTTTTAAGTATTTATCTTCCACTATCGAATCTCTTTTCTCCTCCTTTCCTCTTTCGCATTCCTTCTTTTTCTATCTTTCTCCCACCCCACCCCCACCCCCCAATTATCTCTTTACTCGCTCGTCAGCCACTCTTTCTCTATCTTTCTCTGCCTCTATCTCAATATCTCTGTATGTATATATATGTGTGTGTGTGTTTGTGTGTGTGTGTGTATGCGCGCGTGTGCGTGTGTGTGCGGTATGGTGTGTATCCTTGTGTACAAGGGATTGAGCTACAAGTCTAACATACATATC
The DNA here is from genome assembly GCA_036924085.1 of Ariolimax columbianus. Taxonomy (NCBI): domain Eukaryota; kingdom Metazoa; phylum Mollusca; class Gastropoda; order Stylommatophora; family Arionidae; genus Ariolimax; species Ariolimax columbianus. The sequence continues at coordinate 18,100,534 of JAVGWX010000001.1, forward strand.
GTCAATCCATCACATTGATTGTGTTGTGTCATGAAGCCTCAAACTCCCTGTTTTGAATATTCACTCCCGTCCATCTAATACTCTGGTTTCTTTCTCACTTTTGTGGGCATTCTAATTGCGTTAAAACGAGAGGCATACCTGGGTGCCATTACTGTGAAGGATTTGTCTTTCATTCTACTCTTCGTGCAGTCATGCTCTCCACTTCCAGTCATATTCGTTTTCTTGGTCCGCCATCAGACTTCGTCGTCAATGGCTCCAACAGTCATATATGTATGTGGCTGTCTTTATGGAGACGATTGTGACGTCTGTTTTCTACGCCCAAGGTCCAGGTGCATCCGCCGCAAGTATGCATTTTTTAGCGATGTTTCTTTAACATTCGACTGTTCTCAGACTGCTTGCAAGTTGTATGTTGTCAGAGCAGTCTCTTCCGTGAAATCTATCTTACTGGACTATCTCTAGGCTTTTCTATCCTATATCGAGATCTGTATTCACGGAACCTCAATCTGCCCCGCTTGTAAACAAGTAGAAATTCTCATTACTCCCTTCTGGAATCTGTCTCACATTTGATTTGAGTGGGCTAATTCCATACATCTTGTCCAGAAACATGTATGCAGCCTATTGTCATGGTCCAAATCGGTTTTATAATTAGGAATGTATCGAATATGGGGGTTTCAACATTCAGTCGAATACGAATTTAGCCTTTAACCAGTTCGGCCAGATACGAATAGGTAATGGCAGTTTGACATAAAAGATTGTCTCCACTACGACTACTAACATTTCTGATCATTTTAAAGTAATTCATTAAAACATTAAACCGTTTCAAAGTGTTGCATCTTCTTATACTACATTTCGGATCGACATATCGAGATGACATTTTTACTGAACAGTCTATGGCCAATTTGTAGATTACTGCAACTCATTTCAAATCGTTATATCGTTCCTTATGAGTACATATATTCTTTACCAAGAAAAGTCAAAAAGTTTCCTCGTGACCCTATTTGCTTGGCCAAATTGTGCATGCATGAAATGCCACGTGACCTTTAAATTTGACGTCACAGTACCAATAAAGCGCATGCTTTAGGTATGCACTCAGATATCCCGAACCAAAATTAGTCAACGGTTCGTTCTTCGACCGTAACATGCCAGTTTAAGATTGTTTCTTCAAGAGACAACTTTCATTTAAAATACTACATAATTAATAGGGCATTGGGCTGGTTTAGTACGTATGAATGGTTGGAGGGATGTACGGTTGGAAGGAAGGATTGTTGAAGGGATGGACAGTCAGTGTATGGTACAGATGGTTGAATTTGAGAAGGGTTGAGGAGCGTGAAGAAATGGAGGCGTTGAGGGGGAGTGACAAGGGTGGGTTTGAAAGCAGAGAGGTAGTTTTTGGGGAATGTGAGGAGTGAAGGATGAGCGTTTTTCAAACTACAAATTTCAAAATTATCAACGGCAATAACAGATGAAAGAGATCGGATGATTGAAAGGAAAAAATTGGTAGGTTGATGAGAGATAGATGAACGGGGGGAGGGGTGGAATTGGGGATGTGTTTTGAGGAAGGGGAAGAGGCGAGCGAAATTGAAGGGTGGGAAGGAGGTGTGGATGGGTCAAGATCAGGAGGTTGAGAGGAAAGAAATGTGCCAAGTGCATGGTGGGATGACGGCCAAGAGATAACAAGTTAGAGAGCAGGTTGGGAGGGTAATGGGGGTATGAGGGAGGATGGTAATGGGGGTATGAGGGAGGAGGGTAATGGGGGTATGAGGGAGGATGGTAATGGGGGTATGAGGGAGGAGGGTAATGGGGGTATGAGGGAGGAGGGTAATGGGGGTATGAGGGAGGAGGATAATGGGGGTATGAGGGAGGAGGGTAATGGGGGTATGAGGGAGGAGGGTAATGGGGGTATGAGGGAGGAGGGTAATGGGGGTATGAGGGAGGAGGGTAATGGGGGTATGAGGGAGAAGGGTAATGGGGGTATGATTGAGGAGATGAGTTTAAACTATTTAATACTTATATCATTCTTTCAGGCAACGCCGAAACAACAATTAGTCGTTTGATAAAAACGGACGCAAATAATGTGAACTATTTAATTGTTTATAAAATTTCAATTCAAACACAATTGCTGCTTGAAATATGCATTCGTTAAAATATACGAGACTCTCAACATTGTCAAAAATACGAGGCTCTCAACATTGTCAAAAATACGAGGCTCCCGACATTGTCTGTCAAACATGCGAGGCTCTCTATATTGTCAAAAATACGAGGCTCTCTACATTGTCAAAAATTCGAGGCTCCCGACATTGTCTGTCAAAAATACGAGGCTCTACATTGTCAAAATAACGAGGCTCTCTACATTGTCAAAAATACGAGGCTCTCGACATTGTCAAAAATACGAGGCTCTCTACATTGTCAAAAATACGAGGCTCTCTACATTGTCAAAAATACGAGGTTCTCTACATTGTCAAAAATACGAGGCTCTCTACATTGTCTGTCAAAAATACGAGGCTCCCGACCAATGTCAAAAATGCCAGGCTCTCAACATTGCCAAAAATACGAGGCTGTGGACAGTGTCTGTCAAAAGACATTTTTTGTCCGAAAACGTACTGCCAGCAGCAGTGCTGAACATACGTTCAGTTGAAGCGCTTGTTTGGGTGGGTATTTCTTTAAGATGAACAGTTCCTATAAAGTATAGCAAAGCAACAAGGCACGATTTAAATCGATACAATAGTCAGAACTCGAGAAAGTACACAAATGCTGATACATGTTTGTTTTAAACCGGATGGCTGCCTAGTCAGCAGATGCAGCTCATGGTCCGATAAACGACTAATTGCAAGGAACAATGTATCAAATTAGTTGTCATGATCATGTAGCATCTTCTTTTCAGACCCCTTCTCATGACAGCCCGTACGAAAGATCCTCGATATCGTGCCAGCTGACATGCCTCCCTCAAAGTCATTTTCAAGCATGTCCTGGTTTATAAGCCAGTGTGATTTTATGGTCCCTCTTGTAAGGTGTTTACATTCGTTCGCTTCTCTATCCAGGGTATGTTAAGGGCCGTTCTGTAATACTTCTCGAAGCTACCTATTTTCTCTTCTACCGATTGCCATAGTGTCCGTTAATCATCCCCATATGATGCCAGGGGAAAATACAAGTTCTAAGAAGTGCCACTTTTGTTTATCTGTTGCGGTTATTTCAGTAAATTCCTAATTTTATTTACCTTCCGTAGTGCTATAGCCAGTCTCTTTTTTTTAACCTCCTTCTAGTAGTCTCTGTCGCTATCAATTATGGAGCCAAGATGTTCAAAACTATCTACTTTTTCAAGTATTTCATCTTGGAGGTCATTTCTGGTTTGGTGTAATGATTTAGCAGAAGACTAAAAGATTTGTTTTTATTCAGACGAAGTTTCTGAACTTCACTATACCGGATTACAGACAGGAGTAATTGTTCTAGTCCTTTGACACTATTAGAGACAATAAAGGTGGCTTCTGCGTAGCTTAGAGGTGCTCCATAATCTCTTTAATACGAATGGCGAACATGTCTTAGTTGTCGTAGCTGGAACCGGTTTTGACATGCGCATTACAATGTTTCGAACATGTGGACCAAATGTGTCGGGAAACCCATGTCCTTCATATGCGTGATACAATTATGTTGTGCACACATTCAAAAGCTCTCGTATCATCAATGAAACAGGTATGAAGATAAACATTATATTCTCTATACTTCTTGAAGATCTGTCTCAAATTTAAAATCTTATGTCTAGTACCTTTGCCACTTCAAAATGCTGCATGTGCGTCGTGTATTTAATATTATAATTCTTGATCTGACCTCTTCGTGGTAATATATCGCATGATTTTGCTGGCAATGGTACATCAATGGTACAGCAATGGAACGCTAATTGCTACACCGATGTAGGTTGCCCTTAGACATTTTCCAATCCCTCGACCATACTCCACAGCTCCACATTTTCGTACAAATTGTGTGATCAATGCGAGCACTTGCCTTGCCCCCTGCCTGTATTAGTTCGGCTGAGAGATCATCGCAACCTGGTAATATCGTTTTCTTGAAGACCCTGATTGCTGAGCGTATTTCATCTAAAGAGTGCACTGGTTCATGATCTTCCTTCGTATACACTATGTCTTGTTTCCCTGAGTTGTCTTCCTACATGTCTCTGCGATATTCTGTCTATTTCTCCAATATATTCTTACTGCCCGATAGCGTGTTGTTGTTTTTATCATTAGTAACATGCAAGTTCAATCTTGACATTTACAACAAGTTTGAAGATGGTCCGAATCGCAGTTAGTTGCCGGGACTGTCTTTGTGGATGAAACACCCGACCGTCATCATTGATGTATGAAGATACAATCTATATGATTGCTGCTTCTACTATCTGAACCAGAAGCAGTGCTTGGTTTTCACTACATAATGGCGTGAAGATATTCATCACGTGTGATCAGTTCAATGGGGCCTGCCTCTGTTGCCTTCAACCTTTTTGGGATGTGAGTCTTTGATGATGAAATGCCAGTATAATACTGTCTGCATTCTGCTTTGATGATTAGTCTACCTGTTATGATAGTGTTTTGTTAGTGCTTTAAGAAGACCTCTCTTTTGTTGCATAGATTTACAAGACTTTATGAGGCTGCTCTTGGTTTCAGCCACTTTGATTTATCGCTGCCCTTGTGGCTGCTCATAGTCGTTCTTTAGTTGGAATCGTATTTTAAAAATTTAGTTCGAATAGTTCGATTATGTCCAACACCCCTCTGACCTAAAGAAATCTTCGTATGTCAAGTAGTTTCTTGTTTGTTCTGTAATACACGTGCACCTTTTGGATTTAGGAACCACAGCAGCGTCAACGCATTTATTAAGTTACGTAACAAGTTTGTGGAAGTGCTGTGTTGGGGATCCAAAGATTTGCCAATCCTGCTGCTTGATTTGATCTACAAGCCTGGCACCATTAAGCAGTGGTATGGTTCTGTATTCCTGTTTTTGAGGGGGATAGTGCACACCTATAGAGATTCTGATTGGCCTGTGGTCGTTGCCCTGTCCAAACGATGTAGCACTCCTACATTTGTAACAAACTTCCTTTCACAGACAATACCAACGAGATTTCCGCCCCTATGTTCCAGTTTAGAGAATGCCATGTCCATCTTTTCCCCCGAAAGGTTTTTTTGAAACAAAAATAAAGTGTAAATAACGAAAAATTTGTTGGGTTTCTGGGACGATGGCGAGACGTTCTCCATGATCATTTCTCTGGGCGCCTGTTAAATTTCCCAGGTAGTACTCGATGATTTGTTTTGGGCCAGTTCTGACATTGAAGTCACCGAGAATAGTCTTGTTATAAGCAGGGAGGCGTAGCAGCTGTTTAAGGTCTTCATAGAGCGACTCATCAACATCGTAATCATAACCACTATTGGGTACGTAACACTGGTAGATGAGAAGTGGCTTCGTCTAGCCTTGTATTGCCAATGTTCACTCAGAGCAAGATAGCTGCCCCCGTTACAAACAGCGACGGCTCGCCCGTCAAATTCAGAACGTTGAGAAGTTAAGTCCAGTGTTCGGTCGAGTTACAGTGCTTTATTCGCACATTCCCTAGGTCTAGGGAGCCTAAAGGAGTAAATCTACATTCGAAGCTACCTATTCGATTAAAACAAGTTTTGATGACATACGGTCCAAGATACACGACGATATCCTACAATCGTCAACCTCGTCACATTTAATTTAGTTTTTAAAAGCGCAGCGTGCCATCACAAGTCAAGTTTCCGACAAACAAGCTCCATATTATATCCTGCAACCTGCAAAGCAGATTTGAACTTCATAAACAAAACCTGTTGATTAAAAGCTTGGAAAACATCAGCTCCAAGACCCTAGAGCCATTACATATTTTCCAATGGGACATGTACACCGAAGGATTACAATCAATCTTCTTTACGGATGAAATATTTATTTAGAATTGGATAAGTTGAAGGTGGATAAATATCCTGGTTAAAATGTCATTCCTCCAAAATTACTGTTTGAACTTCGAAACCAGTTAACAAAACCATTGACGATATTTTATTCTCACACTCTTGAGAAGGGGATTTCTCCAAAGGATTGGAAAGATGCACGTGTGAGCCCATTGTTCCAAACTGTTGGATGGTGGAAAGTAAGTGGAAGTTAACTATCTGGATTTTGCAAATGTCTTTTATAGAGTACCTCATCAACGGTTGTTTCAAAAGTTAAAATCACATGATAGAGGTGGTGGAGTTGTCAAATTGGTAGAAAATTGGTTAACGTACAGAATGCACAGAGTGGGCATACATAAGGCGTACTCTGTTTGGTATGATTTAAAAAGTGATGTGCCCGAAGGATCGGTATTGGGTCCAATTTTATTCTTGATATATTAATAAAGGATTTGAATGTTGATATCAGATCAATGATTGCAAAGTTCGCTGAAGACACCAAACCATGCAGACGGGTCTCTTCTCGGGCAGAAGTGAATCTTCTGAGATTATATTTAGATACGATTCAAAAATGGTTTTAGAGCTGTCAGAAGGAGTTTAATCTATAAAAATATACAGTTATCCCCATGGGAAGTATCCAGTAAGAAATATAATTACATGATTAAGACAATAATAGGACAACCAAAACGGAACGGGACCTAGGGGTTATTATAGATCATACAGGTAAGGAAGGGGACGGCGTGGACTAGTGCCACGGCTCACAAAATCCGAAGGTGCTGGGTTCCCCATCACAGCACCGGCCGTTACCCCGGGATAGCAAACTCTTAAACAATGCAGGAGGAAGCACACTCTTACATAAAATGTATGCTGAAGTCGGATGCACTGGGCTGACAGGCGCAAAATAAAAACCACAGTGCAACGCACACCGCCATGGGGATTTAGAAGTAAGGCGAACCCCCCAAAACTAAAAATGGAAAAGAAAAAAAATACAGGTAAGGTGCGGGAGCAAGTCCAGGTGGCAGTGAAAAAGGCTAATGCATTGCTGGGTATGATAAAAAGAAACATTTCACATGAAAGCAATGAATAATGGTCAAAATATATAAATCACTGGTGAGACCTAATTTGGGGTACTGTATTCAGGCGTGGATTCCATATCATAGAGTGGCTATAAACATGCTAGAAAGGATACAAAGAAGAGCTACCAAAATGATCACGGAGTTTCAGAGTTATAGTTATGAGGAACGATTAAAAAAACTGGTCTTTAGTGTCTCCTACAAAGAAGAATTCGAGGTGACAATGCAAGTTTATAAATTCATAAACGGAAAAGATAGATTAGACTATTCCAAGTTTTTCAAAGTATAACCGGATACAAGAACAAAAGGGCACAGCTTAAAACTGATTAAAGACAGGTCTAGATTACAAATTAAGAAATATTTTTGTTGTCTAGAAAGTGGTGAATTCTTGGAATGCATTGCAGTAGGATGTGGTGGAGGCAGAGTCCGTAGAGCCTTCTAAACTGAGGCAGAGTTTATCGACTTAGTTTGTTGTCATTCTCAGCAGGCGCAAGAACTGAACCTGTGAGCGATACAACTTAGTAGTCTCGTGTCGCCAGCATTAAATGGCAACAATTAATGCCAATTGACATTGGTGCGATTACCAACGGAACATAATGAGATGACAAGCTCCGCCGAAAATAAACCACGTCTCTTGTTGTATTGGCCCTCTAGGCGGCACCCTAAACAACATGGTTGCTGATCACGAATTACTTCTGTCTCTAAATCGCGAGCCACTGGAATCACTATTGTGCCTGCAACACTTGTCAGTCTAACAAGACCCTCCTCTCTGGAGTCCTATTCACTCACAGGCTATCATGTCACCCTTATCAATCTCATAGTGAAAATTTGTCTCCAGCTTCATGTGTCGCGCACATCCCCTACCCCATGTTTGCATCTAGCTATCATAGCAAATATACTGGTCAAGTCCCGCCCCCTCTCTCCCTTCTCACCATCTTTTACAACAGTTTCCAACTTATTACAGTGAACATTTCCCATCCTTCCTGAGTTGCTAATCAAAACCTCGCATTGTCAATGAATACACGACGTGCGTGACCATTGTTCGAACTGTTCCCACCTGTGCTGAAATATCTTATTATCGTCCCAGCTAATTTCAGCCATCCGAATCTCTGAGTTGCAAGTCACAACTCCTATACTCCACCTATGCCACTTCACATACAGTGTCCCTGATACTTGAAACTATTACAACGTCACATGCCGAGCACCCCAGAGTGAAAGGAATATGACCACTGTAACCTTCCAACATGTCGTAAAAGGCAACTAAAGAAGGTTGTGCACAGGGTTTGCAATCTCATAATGCAAAACCACTTCTATTGGAACCGCCACTGCAAGTGTCCGGTACCGACGTCCACAAAGGGGCGGAGCTGTAGTTTTGCTAGAATGATGTTTTTCCTTGAGCGTGAAGCTTTGTGTGTGACAGAGGCACACTGAGCGCATACCGTTAGCAGTGATTAATAAGTTTGTTCTAGTCTTGATATTATAACAGATGATGACAACATTGCGCACACCTTAATGCACCAACAAGCTGGTTGAGCACAAATTAGCGTTCCGAGTTTGTATTTTAAATATAAAGCAACAAGATCTAGTAATAATGCACCAAATATGTCACAAGGAATAAAAGAATGCATGCTTGTTTTCCGTAGTAGTGAGCATCACGCAGATGAAGCCAAGCATAGCACAATCGCCTGGAGGACCTCGGTCCATCTTCATCAGCACACTCGGAATGTGAGGAAAGTACTACAACTCGCCACTTAACGTCTTTTGCAGGGTGCTCAAAAAAGCAAACTTACTCATTGTGGGCGTTAAAAAACAACAACAACATACCACAGGTAGGTAAAAGAGAACTAACGTTTGGTCAGGCAAAACATATTGATCAGACAATGTTAGTCAGGGTCATGTAAACATACTGATCAAGATTCCGCCTTACTTCCATACAGTTCTCTCTGGACACAGACTGCTTCAGTAGGGCTAAAGAGGTGGGAAGATGTAATCCCCGTAGTATTGAGCGCCACACAGATGGAGTCAAGCTTAGTACCACCGTCCTAAAGATGTGAGAAAAGCTATTGCAACCAGCTACTTGAAGTTCTTTTCAGGGCGCATAAAAGATTAAACTACAACAACAGCGAATATGAGAGAACGAAGAACATTGTACCATTCTGCCATTTACAATTGAATGGCTTTCCGTCCTATGTTATTGCCCAAATATTTCTAATATAATAAGCATGTTTATATTCCTTGATTTGTTTGAACACAATATTTGCTTATATTTTGAGTGAATTTTGATATCTTCAGATCTTCAATCTGTCCAGAGTCAGGGCGCCAATGTCCCTAGTGTTTATCTCATACTTATTATTGTTTGCTTTTATACCTTTAAATGGTTTGTTTACATCTACGCAGAACAAGGAATGTAAACACAGAAAATACGCTCTGGAAACTCAATTATTCCCAGATGCCTACGTAGAATGAGCGCCAAATGACTGATCTGGTGTTATTGCTCTCTGACGGCCACGAACAAAGCTGTCCATTTCCTAGCCAAGCCTCATGTGATCTGTGCTTGGATTGAAGTGCTGACTGCCACAAACTGACACCTGATTTGGTTATCTCATTAGTCTAGTATGAACGAGACCAACTGACGAGTTTATCTCTATGTACTGTAGCCGGAATGATCCTGACAATCCCACACAAATGGAAATTGCGAATTTGGTTGATGACTATATTCTATCAAGAAAAATTAACCCTTAATAAGTTTGAAAACAAAGTGAAACTAAGAGAAAAGTACATTTGACAACAAAAGGGAAACTCCTAGAGATGTTTTAAAAAAAAAATGTTATGAGAACGATCGCAAAGACATTTATATTCGTATTGTAAGCACTCTAAAAACGGATGCTCCAAATAACAGACAATGCTATACTACTACCACTACAACTCGTATGTTTATTCACATCGCCGAGATCCACTGGAAGGATTTCTAGGGCTGATGAATAAAGATCCCTTGTCCTTGGAGTTGCCACGAATTATACAGAATAGTTTTTATTTTGGTTTTACTTCCAATAGTAAAGAACCGAAGCCTTACCGAGGATTTTAACACATACCTTCGTTGTCTAAGGCCGACATCCAAGTCTCTTGACCGCTCCTCATAACATAAAACAACATCAAGAAATAGGCACGTGTTGTTTAGATTTCTTTCTTTTTCTGGAATGAGTCATTGATAATGTGGAATGTTGATATTGGTAGGGGATTGTATGGAATGTTGACACGGATAGAGGATTGTATGGAATGTTGACACGGATAGAGGATTGTATGGAATGTTGATAGGGATGGGGGATTGTATGGGATGTTGATAGGGAAGGTGGATTGTATGGAATGTTGATAGGGATGAGGGATTGTATGGAATGTTGATAGGGAAGGTGGATAGTATGGGATGTTGATACGAATAGAGGTTTGTATGGCATGTTGATAGGGATGGGGGATTTTATGGAATGTTGATAGGAATGGGGAGTTGTATGTGGCTCCTATCCATGGAGCTTGTACCTGGACTATTTTTTTCTGTTTATCAATGTACATCATTGTACCTGTTTCAGAGATAAGGGGCAATACATTCTTGACAGTTTCTCTGATTTTCTGAACGTCAGAGAATCAGATTGGTATCGCCCTTGATTCTCACCGTTCGGTTGTCGTTATCGATACGTTTCAGTTAATCCGCTTTTGTATTCGAAGCTACTCATGTTGGCGTAACTCTTGACTATTATGTTGAAGCTGTTTATAGTGGTTCTTTTTACATTCCAAGGATTATTTGAGAGGGTGGACCGATGTCCCCATGGCAGTAGCACGATTGCACGCTCCGGTGTCCCCATGGCAGTAGCACGATGGCACTCTCCGGTGTCCACATGGCAGTAGCACGATGGCACACTCGCTCCTCAAAAAGCTTGCGACTGTGGGGATTACTCAGATGTGAATGGGTGTCTTATTTCGTTAGAAAAGACAAAACAAAGAAGGCCAGCCTACCTCATATAGAACACGATGAAGTCTTTCACACTTCATCCCCGCAGCAGTATCTGCCCCGATCCTTCCATGACCTTTAAATGAAGCACAATTTGCTGCGTGCCTGCCAATTCTCTCCCCAACTCACCTTCCTCTATAGACTCCATGGGAACATAGCCCTACAACAGCCACCTGCCACACCCCCCCCAAACTCACGTTCCCCTATAGACTCCGTGAGAGGGAACATAGCCCTAAGACAGCCGCCTGCCACCAATATTTTTCGGGCGTTTCCGTGAACTTAAACAACGGTTATGTGCATACTTGACCGCACATGGCTCTAGAGGTTGTGTCCTCCATTTTTGGCCACCTTGTAGAAGTATTCAAAATACAAATGTGTCATCACCTGTTTACAGTCGCTTCTTATATATGGGCACTGGGAGTTAACAATAATAAAATAGAAAATAAATTCCTAAGGTATCTGGCATAGGTCTTGAACTGTATCGTGTTCCGGTTGTTCTTAAACAATATAGGTCCGAAATGTATGTCAGTGGAGGGTAGCACTGCCCGACCTTGCCATTCGCGGGGTTAGGTTTTTTGGGAACTGCAAGTGAAAACAACGAAGTCTCGAATAATCAACTTCGCCCTATTAGTTACGGTGCTGGTTGTTTATCTGCCCCTGCCAGTCGGTGTAGGGCGTTTCGGTACGGCCTGGGGGGCGGGGGGGGGGGGGAGTGGGGGGGGGGGCGGTGGCACAATGTCAAGTATAACTCTAATCCACTATTAAACAATACTGTGAAAATATCAAATATTGAGGCAAAAGGAAATTTGTCTGTTACTGTATTAATCCAGTTGTATACGGCTACCTGACTTATGAGAAGAAAATGTAGAGTGGAAAGAAATTGACCACCTCGCCTCATAGAAAACTGAGGCTGTCCAATAAAGTGTCAAACGCTTCCCCGACAAACAACAGTGTCTACTGTGGGGCTACCGGGTCGTATCTTGACATGAAGAGGAACGGATGGCTGAACGGTTAGTATGTCCGTCTCCTGACCAAGGGAACACCGATTCAAAGCCTCTGTTGGGCGTTTATCTATCAGGGTTAATGAAAAACCTAGCTTGCACACTACGTTGATGCATCATCTGTATTCGAATGTTATTGCCCAGCCTTATAAATTATCACCGGATTCCAGCAATGAAATGAATTATAATGATCATTCTTATTACATTTTGCCTGAACACGAGTGAACGAACTATATTTTTTGTTTGATTTCACAAGAACATAAGTGAAATAATAATATTTTTCTATTATATTTCACATGAATACAAGGAAACTAATGATCATTTATATTATATTTCACACGGACGCAAGGGAACTAATGATAAATTATGTTATATTTCACATGAACACAAGGGAACTAACCATCATTTCTATTTCACATGAACACAAGGGAACTAATATCATTTCTATTATCTTTCCCATGAACAAGGGAACTAATGTTAAATTATGTTATATGTCATATGAACACAAGAGAACTAATGGTCATTTTTTATTATATTTCACATGAACACAAGTGAGCTATTGGTCCATTCTGTTATGTTTCACACGAATACATGTGAACAGTTTAGAGGAACTCACTTACCTTCTATCCATACACTCTTGTTTCATTTGACTGTCCAACAATCACCCTCTTGCACAACTTTCACACGCGCCTCCAGGTTGGGCTGGCTTCTGAGAGCGCACACACCTAGCATAGATTCATACATATACACACATACATCAAAGCACTGGTTTATGTCTCTTAATATCGCACATGTGACTACAGTATGGGGTGGAATAGGCGCGCCTCCGACAATAGAAACTAGTGAGGCTAACACGTAAAATAAAAAAAATTAAAAAAATGAATAGTTTAGATCTTGAGAACACTGTTTGACAATTGCAATTTTAATTCTGAATAAAAGAATCAATGAGGATGTCAGTAAGTAGATCACAAAGTTATTTGGGATATCCGAAAAAAACAGTTGGAAGTCTCTAAAGGTGCCATTAGGTTGCAGCAACATCCAACTTTGTGATTGTTGTAAGTGGTAGACGCTAGGTGGCAGCAAACATCCAACTTTGTGAATGTTGTAAGTGGTAGACGCTAGGTGGCAGCAAACATCCAACTTTGTGAATGTTGTAAGTGGTAGACGCTAGGTGGCAGCAAACATCCAACTTTGTGATTGTTGTAAGTGGTAGACGCTAGGTGGCAGCAACATCCAACTTTGTGAATGTTGTAAGTGGTAGACGCTAGGTGGCAGCAAACATCCAACTTTGTGATTGTTGTAAGTGGTAGACGCTAGGTGGCAGCAAACATCCAATTTTGTGAATGTTGTAAGTGGTAGACGCTAGGTGGCAGCAACATCCAACTTTGTGATTGTTGTAAGTGGTAGACGCTAGGTGGCAGCAACATCCAACTTTTGGATTGTTGTAAGTGGTAGACGCTAGGTGGCAGCAACATCCAACTTTGTGATTGTTGTAAGTGGTAGACGCTAGGTGGCAGCAACATCCAACTTTGTGATTGTTGTAAGTGGTAGACGCTAGGTGGCAGCAAACATCCAACTTTGTGATTGTTGTAAGTGGTAGACGCTAGGTGGCAGCAAACATCCAACTTTGTGATTGTTGTAAGTGGTAGACGCTAGGTGGCAGCAACATCCAACTTTGTGATTGTTGTAAGTGGTAGACGCTAGGTGGCAGCAACATCCAACTTTGTGATTGTTGTAAGTAGTAGACGCTAGGTGGCAGCAACATCCAACTTTGTGAATGTTGTAAGTAGTAGACGCTAGGTGGCAGCAACATCCAACTTTGTGAATGTTGTAAGTAGTAGACGCTAGGTGGCAGCAACATCCAACTTTGTGAATGTTGTAAGTAGTAGACGCTAGGTGTCGCATAATCGTGCGCAGCTCATTTACAAAATGACGTCCGTGCTCACAGCCTGCTGTTGTGATTTGTGTGTGTTTTGATGGAGGAAGAGTAAGAACTTTCTGCAAAGAATATTCATAAGGAAACACTTCCTGTTTACGGGGAGATGTGTTTGTCGCTCAAAAATGTGCATATCTCGGTCGATAAACTGTCTCAAGCACTCTCAAATAATGCCGATGAAGCGCGCCCTGGTCGTCCCGTTCTGGTTGCAACAGATTGATCTGTGAGGCGGGTGTGAAAGATGATTAGTGCTGACAGACGAGTGTATCAGCTACAAAAGTGTGTTCGCATGATTAAGTCTACAACATGATGTATGATCGATTGCATTTTTGGAAATGTGCTCACACTCAAACAAAAGACTGACGAACACAAAATGAACTGAAGTTGTCTGTTCTTGTAGCATCTCTGTGGGTGTTCACATGACGGAAAATACTTTGTTGTTACTGAGGGCGAATCATCGGTACATCCCAACCAACGCGAACCAACGTGTACTTCAGTGCGATGGAAACATCCTTCTTCATCTTCAGCACAGAAGGTTACATTTACAGTATTTTGAGATTCTCAAGAAGTGCTTAACCATTTTCCAGACGAAAGGTGACAGCGCAAATGCTGTAACTACTCTGAAGTTTTGTTGATGCTTTGGATACAATTCGAAGTAAACGTCCAGTCCTATTAACAAAAGAAATGCTATTCCATAATGTCAATGCCAGACCACATACGTCTCGAATAACTTGGGGAATAATTGTCAAATATGGTGGCAACTTGTCGATCATCCACCTTACACCCCCCCCCCCCCCCCCGATTTAGCCTCAAGCGATTTGGCCCAGTTTGGTGCACACGGCTAACGTTTCACGAGTGACGGAGAAGTTGAACGTGAAATGCAAATGTGGCTGACATAGCAGACCAACCAAATGTAGCTGAGATAGCAGAAGAATCACATGTAACTGAGACAGCAGACCAACCGAATGTGGCTGAGACAGCAGACCAACCAAATGTGGCTGAGACAGCAGACCAGCCAAATGTGGCTTAGACAGCAGACCAACCAAATGTGGCTGAGACAGCAGACCAACCAAATGTAGCTGAGACAGCAGACCAACCAAATGTAGCTGAGACAGCAGACCAACAAAATGTGGGTGAGACAACAGACCAACCAAATTAGGCTGAGACAGCAGACCAACAAAATGTGGGTGAGACAACAGACCAACCAAATTAGGCTGAGACAGCAGACCAACCAAATGTGGGTGAGACAGCAGACCAACCAAATGTAGCTGACACAGCAGACCAACCAAATTGGGCTGAGACAGCAGACAAACCAAATGTGGCTGAGACGGCAGACCAACCAAATGTGGCTGAGAGAGCAGACCAACCAAATGTGGGTGAGAGAGCAGACCAACCAAATTGGGCTGAGACAGCAGAGCAACCAAATGGGGCTGAGACAGCAGACCAACCTAATGTGGCTGAGACAGCAGACCAACCTAATGTGGCTGAGACAGCAGACCAGCCTAATGTGGCTGAGACAGCAGACCAACCTAATGGGGCTGAGACAGCAGACCAACCAAATGAGGCTGAGACAGCAGACCGACCTAATGTGGGTGAGACAGCAGACCAACCTAATGTGGCTGTGACAGCAGACCAACCAAATGTGGCTGAGACAGCAGACCAACCTAATGTGGCTGAGACAGCCGACCAACCAAATGTGGCTGAGACAGCAGACCAACCTAATGTGGCTGAGACAGCAGACCAACCTAATGTGGGTGAGACAGCAAACCAACCTAATGTGGCTGAGACAGCAGACCAACCAAATGTGACTGAGATAGCAGACCAACCTAATGTGGCTGAGACAGCAGACCAACCTAATGTGGGTGAGACAGCAAACCAACCTAATGTGGCTGAGACAGCAGACCAACCAAATGTGGCAACACTGATTTAAAGTATAATAACGGTCGCCGCCAGAGAGGTAGTAAAGACATCATTTAGGTTGTTTCCATTTTTTTGGACTGAATTTCTGAGGAGAAATTCATTGACCAGATTCCATCTCATTCTCCGTGGCACACACGTCAGCTACTATACTCATCAGAGGCTTTTATTTTTGTACCGTCTTCTTCCGATAAGCTTCTCTTGTCCGTCTCGTCTCGGCTTTCTCCTGTACACTATCCTTCTCCTGGTTTACTTTGGTGTCTTTCTTTTCCTCTTCCAAAGTATCAAGCGCCTGTGTTGTTATATTTCTATGTGTGTTTCTGAGTATTCATTGCTTTCACCGTTACTTTCTTTATCTCTTTAAACTGCAGATATATTGATTGTTGCTTCTCTCCAACACAGGCTTATCTGGTATTTCTTCTGGCTATCTGATACGTCAATTAATATCTTTAGCATGGCTAAACCTTATACTAATTTGGTCCACTGTACTTATCTTGACTACAAATGGTACAGTGTTTTAGCAACTAAACAACTGGTTTGTAACAATACGCATGGCCTAATATGACGTCAATGTTGAAAAAAAGCCCCGTGCCTGTTTAAACAAAAATGATCCTTTTGATTTGAAGATAACACCAACGCTTGCAACTATATGAAACATTTAAAGTTTATGACAATGCTAACATCTTTACCTGGGAGCTGTTTGAAAATCAATTAATATATATTGACATCAAATAATAGTTGTAGAAAGTGGATACAAAGTGGACAATTAGGAGTCCTGAAGGCATGCAATTATGGAAGGGTGTTCCAATCAACTGATCTGGCCAGTGAAAACATATTGAGAGAGACAGTTGATATGCCAGGGCTATCAGTGGATGATTATGTTGTGAAATGCATTTCAATCTGCTGGAGAGGTGGTCCTTATGGCGAAATGGGATTTAGTGTTTTCAGTTATCACATGTGTTATTTAGAGGCAGCAAAAATGCGATTGCAAAATATAAGAAACAGGATTTCCTAATAGCTGGTTAGGTAAGTCAAATGTTGTGTTGGGCTTATACTTCACCAATTGTTGTGTTAGATCTATACTACACCAAATGTAGTGTTAGAACTAAACTAGACCAAATGTAGTTTGGCATTTGCTCCATCAACACTAAATACTGTTAGACCTATTCTCCACCAAATGTAATGTTTGACATCTTCTCCACCAAATGTAATGTTGGACCTCTACTCCACCAAATGTAATGTTGGACTTCTACTCCACCAAATGTAATGTTGGACCTCTACTCTACCAAATGTGATGTTGGACGTCTACTCCATCAAATGTAATCTTGGACCACTACTCCACATAATGTAATGTTGGACCTCTACTCCATCAAATGTAATCTTGGACCTTTATTTCACCAAATGTAGTGTTTTCCTTCTACTTCACCAAATGTAGGGTTGCACCTTTACTTCATCCACCAAATACAGTGTCGGATCTATACTCTTCCAAATGTAGTTATGGGCCTCTTCTATACCAAATGTAGTGTTGGGCCTCTTCTCCACCAAATGTAGTGATGGACTTCTTCTCCACAAAATATAGTGATGGACCTCTACTCCACCAAATGTAGTGATGGACTTCTTCTCCACAAAATGTAGTGATGGACCTCTACTCCACCAAATGTAGTGATGGACCTCTTCTCCACCAAATGTAGTGATGGACCTCTTCTCCACCAAATGTAATCATGGACCTCTACTCCACCAAATCTATACTCCATCTAATGGGCCCATATGAAATGAAGACTGAAAGAGGACCCACGTGTATATAGTATAATGAGAGGGAGCATATTAATAAAGTCAGAGGTCAAGGACAACTTTGATATAAAGAACAGGATACTTGAGAAAGTTAAAAGTATCTTTTCTATCACATATTTGTTAGTGATACTTGGTAAAACTATTATTACGTCGTGTATTACAATTGCTTATTTCCATAGTGAGGATTTATGGGGCTCATAAATAAAGGTCGTTTGTACCTAGAGTCGCCACATATATTGTACGACTGCATGGTATGTTTTATTTCATTTTTTAAAATCATATATATTTCCTAGGTGTTGAGTGCCTGTTCTCTCCGTTAGAAGTCAGACATTCAAGCCCCTTAACCAGAAGCCAGTCGTACTAATATTAAGTTAATTTTAGCTTTATCAATGTTGACTTTATCAGTATTCTCTTAACTTAACGTCTGTATATTGGTTTAGAGGACACTTCAGAGTCTGTATACAATCAGTGTCTTTTACATTACCTTGCTCTAAAAGATATGCGCACCCAATCTATTCTTGAATGCATTAATTGACCCTGCCTCCACTATTCCATGTAGCAATGCATTTCAAGCATTCACCACTCTCTGACTAAAATGATAATTTCCTAATATCTAATCTGAATCTTTTAAAAATTAATTTGTAGTTGTACCCTTTCGTATTTGTAGGCGGTTGTATTTTGAAAAACCTTGGTATAGTCTAATTTATCATTTCCATTGATTATTTTATAAACCTGTATTGTCACCTCGAATTCTTTTCTTTTCTATACACTGTTGGCTAGTTTTTCTGAGTCTTTCCTCATAACTGTAATTTTGGAATTCCACTATCAACTTTGTCGCTCTTCTTTGAACATATCCAGCATGTTTATATCCCCTCTCTGATAAGGACTCCACACCTGTACATAGTAATCCGATCTAGGTTTAACTAATGCGTTATAAAGTTCGACTATCACTTCCTTGCTCCTATGTTTAAAAAATAATCAATGTGAACTTTATCAATGACAGATTATTGATATTACTTAACCATTTCCGTCCAATAGTTTTGCACCTGTCGTTGTATATCCATTGTTGTTTCACTTAAGTCCTCTATCCAGCTGTCACATGATTTTCTTCGTGATCATGACCTGATCTACGTCTGTTATAAGCGTGCAGTGGTAGTTGTCCGGTGAAATTTACAAAAGATGACCGAACCATCAGAATTTCCGGTTTGTAACATATTACGTGCAAGGAAGAAGTCGGAAAATATTTCCGTTGTCATCGTGAAAGATAGAAGAAGAACTAGATTAGATTCACACATACATACACACACACACAATCACGCGCGCGCACGTACACACACACACACACACACACACACACTTGAGAAGCACATACGAGTACACACACATGCACATACGAATACACACACATTCAATCGCACACAAAAAACACACTCTATCTCTCTTGTTTATCATTTTTTGCATGTGATCAACCTGATATGTGTGTGTATTAAGTAGTGATGACAGTTGATAAGTCACGGAACTGACTTTATGACATCTAATTTCAATGTATATTATAATATACCCTTATTGTCATTTCATTACCCTTACTATTATATTATATTATTCACATACCATTACCCTTAAAGAATGTATTGCCACCTATAGGTTTGCCCGGAGCGAGATGATTTCGAGTCCGCATATTATAACCAGTTATTTGTAATCGTATTATCCGGACATATGAAAGTAAATATCGAAAAAAAACCAATTAGAAGATCAATGGAAACCACAGCGTTACTGTGCAACCGTGTCGAAAAGTTAAACCAATAACATATTTTGCCGGAAATTCTTATGCAAAGTACATCAGAAGTAAATAATAGGTGGACTTTTGTATTTGATAACAAGATGATGTTTGGAGCACATTTACGAGCGACGGTCGAAATGTTCGACACTTTGGTATGAGAAGTCTAGGTACTTAGCTGCAAATTGCTGTGAACTAGTGTCCTTCTCTATGTGTTCAACGCTACAAGGCGATACACTTCTCTAATCTATTCTTCACCTACATGATGTCCTGATTGTAAAACTCCTTCGTCTGGACCCAGGACCACGTCTCCAGTTCAGTAATCAACTTCTGGACGTCAGAAAAATGTGCGGATGTGAAAATACGTACATACACCAAATTCACAGAACGTGGCACATAATGACGTCTTGCGGTTCACAAACATGAAGAATTCGAGCATGAAGACGTGGTTTTTCTAACGTTCAGGACTTGATTACTGAACTGGGGACGTGGCATACATTGAGGTCTACAATCAGGATATCAGAAAAGGGATGAACATTTGGTAGAAGTGTATAAGCCTTGTGGCGTGAATACATAGAGAAGGACTAGAGCTCAAACCAATTTTCAGCTGTCCCTTGACCCTTTCCACCTAAAGTACAAAACATTTAGATCATCCTTTGTAATCACAGGTAACAGAGCACAAACGTTACATAGAGGACCACATAGAGTAGAGATACTGGACAGGCTAACGTTTTGGCATTGCCAAGATTGACCAGAATTCGTAAACCGTCCTCAGGGTAGAGGACGACCAAAGAGAAATTACCCGACTGGCTAAATTCTTGGTACTGAAAGAGTTCATTTAATTATTAAACATCAGTAGGAGATGAAAGTTGTAGAAAGACATAATCTCTTGAAGAAGTATCAAGCTAAGATCGTAGCGTACATGTCTGTGTCAGATCTTTCATGTTGTTGGTGGTGATGTCCAGTTGTTGGCGGTGATGTACAGTTGTTGGTCGTGATGTCCAGTTGTTGGTGGTGATGTCCAGTTGTTGGTGTTGTTGTCTAGTTGTTGGTGTCGTTGTCTAGTTGTTGGTGTTGTTGTCTAATTGTTGGTGCTGATATTTAGCGGTTGTTGGTGGTGATGTCCAGTTGTTGGTGTTGATATTTAGCGCTTGTTGGTGTTGATATGTAGCGGTTGTTGGTGTTGATATTTAGCGGTTATTGGTGGTTGTACCCAGTTGTTGGTGGTGATGTCCAGTTGTTGTTCGTGATGTCCAGTTGTTGGTGGAGATGTCAAGTTGTTGCTTGTGATGTCCAGTTGTTTGTTGGTGGTGATGTCCAGTTTTTGATGTTAATGGTGTCCAGTTAATGGTGTTAACGATGTCAAGTTGTTGGTGTTGTTGTCTAGTTGTTGGTGTTGATATTTAGCGGTTGTTGGTGTTGAGGTTTAGCGGTGGTTGGTGTTGATATTTAGTGGTTGGTGGTGTTAATGTTTAGCAGTTGTTAATGTTGCTGTTTAGCTGTTGTTGGTTTTGATGTTTAGCGATTGTTGGTGTTAGGGAGATCAGTTGTTTGTGCTTATGGTGTGCAATTGTTGGTGTTTGTGATGTGAAGTTGATGGTGTTGATATTTTGTGGTTGTTGGTGTTGAGGATGAGAGGAGAGACCTTTGCGTCTAGAAACATTCACATAAAGGTCGTCCCGCTAGCAGACTCTGCCGTCCGGGATAGAGTGTTGGAGACTATATAGTATTATGTCTCAGCTTTTTCTGATGTAGTGTCTTCACCTTCACTATCTCGCCTCCCTTACTGTTAGACATCCATTTATGGCTGGAAGGCCTAGTTAATGTAGTTACTGTGGATCGAACCTTACCAACAAGAATCAAGCGCTCCCTCTAACCTCCCCACCAACCAGACATGGTTTGTTTTAATTCTTATGTCAATGTAGAAAGTAAATAATGAAAAGGCTTTCTTTCTAAGTCTGGTCACTGATCGACATGTCTGGCTGTAGCCAGACTTGATGGTATTGTCCTTTGCCTGTAAACATTGCCCAAACTGATTCCGGTGTATAAGAAAGAGAACTACAACGCCCTCTGCATTGCACAGATTGCATTAATAAATGTCCTCCCATGAAATATACTTTGTATATAGCATTGGGTGCAGTTTGTAAACGTGTGTCTGCTCCAACGATTGAGACGTCTCAGACTACATGAGAGTTGCACAATTGTAGGTTATAACCGAGTATTCTGCCGGAGTCTTTGCGTATGACAAAGACAAGAATAGCACCACTGCCCCAAGGGAGCATGTCGTAAGAGGCGACTAACTGTGTGACATGGCATAACACCGGCCATGGTAAGTGTTTGTTAAGAGCAGTATAGATGGTGCATAACATGCTGTGAGTCTACTGCGTTCTAGTATTTGAGTATATTAAGATGAATCGCATATCTCCAAGTACAAGGGCAGATGAGCAAAAAGGTGACACTCGAGCAGGGAGTACCCCAAGGGGGAGTATTGTCACCCACACTCTTCCTGGTATATATAAACGATATTACAGAGAATATACCAAGAAGAGTCCATAGCTCAATGTTTGCAGACGATCTGGCTATGTGGACCTCTGAAAAGAATCTCACCCTAGCAAGAAATCGGATGCAGACGGCCCTAACATCGCTGGAAGAGTGGGCGAACTCATGGCTGGTCAAAATAAACGAGGAGAAAACCACGTGCACAATATTCTCGCTCTCATTAAAACCCCAAAGTACCAAATTAAGTCTAAATGGCAAAATCCTGCAGCCAAACGACAACCCAACCTATCTGGGAGTCACATTTGATCGGCGCATGACATGGAAAAGTCAGATTGAGAGAAACCGAATGAAAGCCAGAGAAAGAATGGCAATCATGAGGAAACTTGCTGGCACAAGCTGGGGAGCAGACGAAGGCATACTAAAGAAACTGTACATTGGAAGAGTGAGACCAGTTCTCGAGTATGGCATTGCGGCATGGACAACAGCAGCGAAGGCAAACTTCGATAAAGTTAACAAACTTCAAAACCAAGCCATGAGAATTATAACAGGTGGCATGAAGTCAACGCCAATTGTAGAACTTGAAAAGATTACAAAACTGCAATCCATGACCGATAGAAGAGACTGCAGAGCCCAGCTGCAGTCAGAGAAACTCCGAAGACTGACGGACCATCCAATGTACCAGAGACTAAACAATTTGGGAAATGGGAAACTAAAGCGGAGAAACTTTGCAGAAATAGCCAAAGCAAAGATGCACGAAGATCCCATAAACGCACTAACAACACCAAAACCCATCACTACTGTACGAAAACCTACCTGGAGGCAGGATATATTTCCAGAGGTGGTAGAAAATATACCAGGTATTGCAAACAAAAACTGCCAGACTGAAAAAGAAAGGAGAGACACTACCCTAAGCTTCATAACGAAAAGCTACCCAAGCATGGATTGGACCCATGCATACACCGACGGTTCTGTAACAAACACTACACAGAACGGAGGGGCAGGAGCATTCCTGAACCTACCAAATGGCAGAAAAATAACACTGTCATTCGCTACTGGTAAGTACACAAGCAATTTCAGAGCGGAGGCAGAGGCACTGAGGGCGGCAGTGGAAGAAATGGTGACACACAGTGAAAATGAGAGCCATATAGTCCTGCTGACAGATGCTCTCGCCGTAGTCACAGCGCTAAAAAGCCAGAAAAACACTGAGCTTAATGACTTAAGAACAGCACTCTGCAAACTGTGCCAGCAGTCCGCACCAAAAAGGGTAGTGGTACAGTGGGTTCCGTCACACTGCAACATCCAAGGCAACGAGGAGGCAGACAGACTGGCAAAAGAAGGTGCAAGACTACCACAAACAGATACCAGTATGACGTACGAAGAGTCAAAACGGCTTATCAAAGCCAGATACATGACCAAATGGGAAACCGAACATACTGGTTACACCAAAAACGATGCCTATTACCAGTTGAACCGAAGAGAGCAGGTCGTTGTCTTCAGACTTCGCACTGGCCACAACAGACTGAGGTACCACCTATTCAACAAATTGAAGATAGGGTGTACCGACGAATGCCCGTGCGGTACTGGTAAAATGACCACTGAACATCTGCTGCAGAACTGCCCGACATACGAGGATCAGAGAGAGCAGATGTGGAACTGCAAGACAAGCTCTATGGCAGTGGCGAGAGCCTCAGGATGACCGCCGCTTTTTTCGAAAAAATAATGGTTACTGTCTGAATCGCATATCGGTTAACCACTCTTCGCGGCACTTGTTCCAATGTAGCGGAGTAATAAGCTGCTCGAGCCTTAACACGTTAAGCTGGAAATCCTCTTCCCGGCTACATCCAGCTCATACCAGAACTTGGACCTGCACAGGTGCATCTGCCCCCGTAGAGCTAAGAACTAAGAATGAGCAACTGTTAGGCTTGTTTGGATCTCAGCATCTCATTGTCCTTAGAGAGAAAGACTAACATCTGGTCAGCCACAACATACTGGTCAGACATGTTAGTAAAGGCAAAATATATTGGCCAAGACCCTCACATCGGCTTCTTTGCAGTCCTCCCTGGAAACGGGCTGTTTTCATGGCAGCCTGTCTAAGAAGGTGAGGGATCGACGGGATCCCCATAGTAGTGAGCGACACGAAGATGAAACCAAGCATAGCACAACTGCCTGGAGGACCCTGGTGCACTTTTATAAGCACGCTCGGGATGTGAGGAAAGCTACTGCAACCCACCACGTAACGTCCTTTTCAGGGCGCACACAAGAGTAAACCTACTCATTGTGGGCATTCGAAAGAACAATCTCATTATCGATTGGAGGATCTTTGTTTGAGGCTTTTATTTCTCATGGCAACGATGCTGAGTTTACTTTTCTTTATTCTTTAGCAGCATGCTCCAGTTTACCCAAGTGTAAATTGGCAAGCGAAATGCAACTGGGGAAGATTATAAGCTCGGATTTCTTATAATGATTAAGGCTTTATCTTCGTCGCCAGCGTCACTATTGGAATTCCTAAATAATTAGGTGATGTCGTCAATTCCAATGTTCATCTTCTTCTTCTTCTTTTTCTTGTTCGGTGTTTGTCCTAAAAATGACACTGTGACATTGTTTCACAGTTTATAGCAGTGCTGTGATATCTGCGATTATCGGCCAGACACATTTTTTTTCAGCACACCGGTTTTGAGACCATGTTGTCGTACCTCTTTGAACCATATTCTCTTAGCCAGACTGCATGGTTGTAGGCTATTTCAAAGGCCAATATTTGGGGGCGGAATAGTGTCTTAGTTGGAAATGGGTTGCTGACCCAAATGCAGGCAACCCGGTATGAGTAGCTGACTGCAGTCAGCTCATCGTCCTCTCGCATAGCTAGCTGTTTCTTCTGAACATTAGTAATCGTATCTTTTGGCTTTTATGATAACAGCGTTGTAACCGTTCCAGTGACAGTATCGATACGAATTTCACATGTGGACCAGTTGTTGTTTTTGGTCTATAACAGATAGTGTGACAGTTTGATTTGTTGTGGAGGTAGAAGATGCGATGGTTGATAGGACAGACTTGTTGTGGAGGCAGGAGATGAGATGGTTGATGGGACAGACTTGTTGTGGAGGTCGGAGATGAGATGGTTGTTGGGACAGACTTGTGCAGCTAAGAGACTATTTGAGATGGTTGACGGGGCATACTATGGGACAGACTTGTGGAGGTAGGGGATATATGGTTGATGAGACAGACTTGTGGAGGCAGGAGATGAGATGATTGATGGGACAGACTTGTGGAGGTAGGAGATGAGATGGTTGATAGGACAGAATTGTGGAGGAAGGAGATGAGATGGTTGATGGGCCAGACTTGTGGAGCTAAGAGACTGATTGAGATGGTTGACGGGGCATACTTGTTTTGGAGGTACCAGATGATATGGTTGATGGGACAGTCTTGTTTTGGAGATAGGAGATGAAATGGTTGATGGGACAGACTTGATGTGAAGGTAGGAGATGAGATGGTTGATGGGACAGACTGGTTTTGGAGGTAGGAGATGAAATGGTTGATGGGACAGACTGGATTTGGAGGTAGGAGATGAGATGGTCAATGGGACAGATTTGATGTGAAGGTAGGAGATGAGATGGTTGATGGGACAGACTTGTTTTGGAGGTAGGAGATGAAATGGTTGATGGGACAGACTGAATTTGGAGGTAGGAGATGAGATGGTCAATGAGACAGATTTGATGTGAAGGTAGGAGATGAGATGGTTGATGGGACAGACTTGTGGAGGTATGAGATGAAATGGTTGGTGGGACAGACTTGTTGTGGAGGTCGGAGATGAGATGGTTAATGGGACAGACTTGTGGAGACAGGAGATGAGATGGTTGATGGGACAGACTTGATTTGGAGGTAGGAGATGAGATGGTTAATGGGACAGATTTGATGTGAAGGTAGGAGATGAGATGGTTGATGGGACAGGCTTGTGGAGGTACGAGATGAGATGGATGATGGGACAGACTTGTTGTGGAGGTCGGAGATGAGATGGTTGATGGGAACGACTTGATGTGAAGGTAGGAGATGAGATGGTTGTTGGGACAGACTTGGTGTAAGGGTAGGAGATGAGATGGTTGATGGGACAGACTTGATCTGAAGGTAGGAGATGAGATGGTTGATGGGAGAGATTTATTGTGTAGGTAGGAGATGAGATGGTTGATGAGAAAGACTTGTTGTGAAGGTAGGTGGTGAGATGGTTGATGGGGCAGACTTTTTATGTAGGTAGGAGATGTGATGGTTGATGGGACAGTCTTGATGTGAAGGTAAGAGATGAGATGGTTGAAGGGAAAGACTTGTTGTGAAGGTAGGAGATGAGATGGTTGGTGAGACAGACTTGATGTGAAGATAGGAGATGAGATGGTTGATGGGAAAGATTTGTTGTGAAGGTAGGAGATGAGATGGTAAATGGGACAGACTTGATGTGAAGGTAGGAGATGAGATAATTGGTGAGACAGACTTGTTGTGTAGTTAGGAGATGAGATGGTATATGGGACAGACTTGATGTGAAGGTAGGAGATGAGATGGTTGATGGGACAGACTTGATCTGAAGGTAGGAGATGAGATGGTTGATGGGACAGACTTGTTGTGTAGGTAGGAGATGAGATGGTTGATGGGACAGACTTGGTGTAAGGGTAGGAGATGAGATGGTTCATGGGACAGACTTGATGTGAAGGTAGGAGATGAGATGGTTGATGGGACAGACGTGGTGTAAGGGTAGGAGATGAGATGGTTGATGGGACAGACTTGATCTGAAGGTAGGAGATGGGATGGTTGATGGGAGAGACTTATTGTGTAGGTA